>JAZHYW010010827.1:0-28624 GCA_037355805.1 Ixodes ricinus | reverse complement strand
TGTTTTTACCGCAATTTTTACGTTAAGACCGGAGTTGGGCAGCTTTATTCTTTATTTATTTATTTTTTATTCCCTACCTTCTCTCGGGACAATCTCCTCCAGAGTGTTTCGGACTCGTTTCTGTGTCATCACTTTTGTGGCTATGGCAGTGAGCGCAGGACATTCTCCTGGTGATTCAGTGCGATGTGGCGGTGAACAACCCCTAACGTTTGCTTCTCGGAAGAGAACTTGTATTATAATAGATCCCAATGACGCGAGCACGCCATGTTTTAGTAATACATGACAGTCAATAGCTAAGTCATGCTAGTTTACGCAGTGAAAGTTTTATCCAATCAAAGAAAAAATATCAACTGTCTTGTGCCTCTTTTGACGATTGAAGGTCTCACTAGGTATGCAAGGATTTGATTTTAGATAAGGTTTCTCCGTCGCTTCCCGTTCTTTCGGAAATCATAAATAACTTATTCAATAGCACAAAATTGCATTTATAATTGATTTAACAAAAACGCAAGCAAAAATTCAATATAGGCTTTTTTACAATCTCACTAGAGCGCACGTTTTTTTGTTGTCTGACTTTCCGGTCTGCACCAAAACGAGCGCGTTTTTTTCCGATAGTGAGGCGGAAATACAGGACGACACAGAACAAAATATGCACTTTCTCGGACTTGCTATTCGAGGTAGTACAACTATCATATGCACATTTTAACAAAAAATAAAAAAAATAAAAAAATGGATTTTTTAGAGAAAATTGATGTTAAATTTGGTACTTTTTTGGTTTTCGCACTAACATTGTGCCGTAAACGTCCCGCAGGGCTTCTTTAATACAGGTAAATGAATTTTATAATATCTGCTAGACAGCGTGTTTTGGGCTCTCCATAGGCGTGCAGAAATATTGTGATGTAACCCAAGTATGATCGCCAGTAATTTGATTAGTACAAGTTCGTCAACAATTGACCGAGGAGGGGCGTTTTTGACGGCGCACAGAAAAAAACAAAGCACGCTAGGGGTAATGCCGCGGTGACTAGGAAGCCCTTTATACCAGCTGCTTGCCACAGGATGGCTTGAAAGAGATTAATACCATCGCTGTGACTGAAAAATTCACGACGGAGAATCAGAGCAGAAACATCCGACCCACGTGGATCGTAAAAAGCCCTGCTTTCCCGCCGCGGCCTCTTATACGGGATTCGGCAAAGTCGAAGACAGAAAAATCCAGCGGACTTGCCGTTTGTGGCCTCCACTGCGTTTTTCGAAATGACGCCTGTATACGCCCTCTTTTCAGCGAAATTCAAAAATTTGACCCTTTTGCCTGCTCGATTTCCGATGCGAACCACCCGCATAGACCTGCTTGCGGGTGTTTGCAAGAAAAGGTGGACAAATTCGGTATCGCGAGAGCGGCGGGCCCGTAAGAAAAGGTTGTTGCCTTATACGGACCTGGGCCAGGGGCTAATTACTGAGAGTTACTAAAGTTTGAGATAATCAAGTTCGCTAAATATTTTTTCGTAATTAATTTTTTTTGAAATGCTCGATGCTTACAGAGCATGGTTTATATTAGAAAATTGCGGGAACATCATCAGAAAAACACTAAATTGATAAATTGCCAGAGCTGATAAAGGCACGCTCAGCGCTTTACGGCTTTCTGGAAAACCACGCCAGCAGACGGGTTTTGCGTTTCACTTTGCACCTCGGAGCCGCTTCTCTTGCACCGACGGCACCGCCCCCGTGGAGAAATAGATGCAACCAACCTCTGGTGCGCTGTCCTCGCACGCCGCAGTAGAGGCTGGATTTTGCGCATTGCATCCTCCGCGGACCTATACTCTCTCAGTATACAAAATAGAAAACGCGATCGCCAGAAAACAGACCGGAAACTGAGACTTAAATCCTAAAAGCTTCTTATTTCCCAACCGTCACGCCGGAGCTTCGTCCCGGGTTCCGTCATCCTTTGTCAGAATTTACTCGCGCCAGACATCAGTGGCAGAGCCACAAGAGTAATGTAAGGGGAAAGGAGGAGACGACGCCGCATGTGGAACGACATAGCAGAAAAATTCCAAAGAGGCAGAACTGATGGGAAGAAGCCCAGAGAAATGGAGATGCCTGGCCGCGGCAACAAGAGAGGGCAGGGGTAGCCGACGCGACAAAATGCAACAAATCTGGCAAAAAAGGAAAAAATTGGTTGTGTGCTATAAGCACACGTTTCGCGCCGCGTCCCATCGCCTCCCGGCATATATATAGGCATATATACAGGGTGTTTTTTTTAGCTCAAATGATTTGTTTAAAAAACGCGTAAGTTACACCTATGCCGCTTGTGGAGGTGGGTTATACGGCCAGGGGGACATATTATGGGGACTAATCATAACGATCAGGTCGGCTAGTTAATTAAATGTTGATTAACTTTTTAATTAATAAAAATAGACATATGGTTCCAATTAGAAACTTGCTCACCTGTCATCGGAAACCCCTAAATTAGTCATTTTCGAGAAAGACTTTGAGCGCGTGAGAAGCATAGTAGTGCGCTAGGTTATCCTCGTGGAGCAGGTAAAATGCTGGTCCAGATAAGAGACGGAAAAATCGCGCAGGCGCCTTATCGCAACCGCTAGCTTTGTACCTGCTCCACGTGCGGTAGCTTCGGTGGACTACTACGCTTCTACGCGCTCAAAGTCTTTCTGAAAATGATTGATTTAGGGGGTTTCGATGACGCTGAACCAAATTTCTAATTGGAACCATATGTCTATTTTCATTAATTAAAAAGTTAATTAATAATTTCAATAATTAGCTGACTCGAGTCGTTACGATTAGCCTCCACTATAATATGTCCCCCTGCCTGCTCACCTCCACCAGCGGCCATAAGTCTAACTTTCACGGCTTTTACTTTAACAAATCTATTAAACTAAAAGACACCCTCTATATATATATATATATATATATAGAGGAGAGAGAGAGAGAGAGAGAGAGAGATGGATTTTTATAATAATATAATTAAATAATATACATATATATATATATATATGATGTAGAGATGAGATGTATATATATATATATATATATATATATATATATATATATATATATATATATATATATATATATATATATATATTTGAACCGTACATACAGGGTGTTTTTTTTAACTGCACCATATTTTTAAATAAAGGGGGAAAGCTTTATGAATGCGGTTTTTCACTGCGTGTTTATATGGCTCAGCGTACAATAGATGGGAATATAACCATCACTGTTATCAGACTAATTAACTAAAATCCGTTAATTAACTTTTTAATTACTGTAATTAGGATATTCGTTTATATTACCAACTTTGAGGCAGTCATATGCGAAGACTGCTCCATTTTGTAGAATTCGCGTAACCAGCTTGTGTACGGCGATATTCGTCCACGAATGTTGCACTTTTATCCGGCTAATGTAGCAAGTAGGTGGCTTCGTGGTTTGCCGAATTGAGTGGATAAAAAGTCGGATTAAGTAGAAAATTTGGGGGCAGACATCTCGGAACACAGGCACATTACGCGGATTCTACAAAATGGAACAGTCTTGGCATATGACTGCCTCAAAGTTCGTAATATAAACAGTTTTTCTAATTACAATAATTAAAAAGTTAATTAACGAATTTTGGTTAATTAGTTTAGTAATAGTGATGGTTATAGTCCCATTTAATGTCCGACGAGCCATATAAACATGCAGTGAAAACCGCATTCATAAAACTTTTTCGCCTTTATTTAAAACTTTGGTGCAGTTAAAAAAACACCCTGTGTATGATCAGCAAGCGAAAAGGACATGCAATAGAAAACAAGCAGTCTAACCTCATCTTGAGCGGATGCAAATAATATTCCGAATATCAACAGCATGCTACGCAAACACTACAATATTTGATCACAGAGCGAACGCACTGAAATAAACATGTCCCGCCGCAGCTCGTGTAGTCTACCGACGCGGGAGGAATCTTAAGGACCTACTGAGTCAAATAAAAAACCGCCATTCCCGAAAGCATAGGCTGCCGACCGTGCCCAAAATCTAGGTGCAAAGTGTGCAAGCACATTTCACAAGCGACGTGCGCCAAAAGCACACACTCAAACTTTACGTGGAACATAAAAGGCAGCTATGACTACAGCACTCCGAACGTTGTTTACCTGCTCCACTGCGAGGTTTGCAGCACCTACCGAGAAAACACAGTATAAATTTTCGCTATCTGGAATATAGAACCGGAAAAAATATCTGGATTTTATCTGGACTCTATCTGTATTTTAGTTTTCAGGAATTATTCCTTTGTCTGCAATCTGGATTTCGAGTTTCCAGAAACAAATTTGCATTTCACGTAATCGAGATAGTGAAAAGATATACTCGGTTTTTCGGTAGGGCAGGCAGTACATTGAACAAACGAATCTAGCTTTTAGGTTGCGCTTTAGTAATCATAAAAGGCACGCCATCTGCGCTTCCCCACCTTTCATTCTCAAAACACCTAAACCTACCCGAGCACACCATCGAGAACATTTTTGTTATCATTTTAGAATCCGGCTTAACACAACAATTGAAAGAGGACAAAATAAATCATAGCTTCTTTACAAGTTCAATACTTTGAATAAGGGCATAAATGAAAGCTCCGGGAGGTTATTTAGTTCACAACTAGCCCCGCCTTGACTGCAGAGCATCCTCCCCCTTCGTCCTTCAAACTCTACCGAAACACGACTTTTGCCCTGAAGCGTTAAGCATTATTCATAACATCATTTGACAGAACCTAGAATACAAAGAAAACCTTTTGGGAACGCCCTGAACAGCTCCTCTAAGCAGGCATACACTGAGTTTTCCTAAGACCTTTTGCTTCGCACAAACACAGCAATCTTCTGATTATACTCGGTCTCTCTCTCTCTCTCTCTATATATATATATATATATATATATATATATATATATATACGTACGTGCGTAGAACTTTTGCGACCTCGCACAGTTCTCCGAATTTACCAGAGCGCGACACTTACAGAAATAACAAACGGTGCGTCCACTACCAGGCATCGAACCTCGGTCCTTTGCGTGGGAGCCAAACATGATAACCAGTGGGCCACGGGTACTAACACGGAGACGCGCGTGGCAATGTTATAAATAATGCCAGCCTCACCGATCGCGTAAACTGGCACTGGGTCTACAGGCAGAAAAAGCAGGAAACGACAATACCCTCAGCAGTTGTGAAGGACGTACAAAACATCACTTATTACACGAACTTTCAGTCACTGGTATATCATGCCATCAGATGTCTGAAGAACAATTGTAGATTGGCAGTTGGGATAAACGACCTGCCAACATTGTTTATGTTAGCTGTTAACATGATATTTAGTGTATGATTATAAAAAAGACATTGACTTAGTTTTGGAAGAGTTGCTGTACACTCATGACCTACCGTTTGGTGTGCTGCCCGTCCTGCATCATTGGATGATCGTTTGGCAGCGAGAAACAGTATTTTTGTTTTTTCCGCAGACGCCTGTCATTCGTATTAAACCAAGGCGAACTCGTGTTAGATCTATGTATTTTTCAATTAATAACGAAACAACATTTTTAAAGAGCATCCAATTAGATTCAACAGAGCGCTGTGAAAACTCAACTAAGTAATCATCAAGAAACTTAGACATGTACAAGTTAGTTGATGTAAATTCAGCTCTGCTGTAGTCACGGTTCTATTTCATGTTAATTTTAGGCACTACGAATAGAATATTTAAAAAAATATGTGAAGAACTGAATGGTCGCTGAGACATGTCAGGTATGTTAGTGATGATGTGATGCTCGGATGAATTGTTGGCACGAAATCGATTATATTTGATGAAAGGTTTGTAACTCTTCTGGGCTCTGAGAAAAGTTGAGGGAAGATAAAATCAGAACAGAGTTCAATAAATTCGTTAGGTTCAGATGAGATAAGAATTGAAACAGAACAGATATTAGGCCAGATATTGTCGGGGAAGTTAAAATCAGCCATTTGTATAATTGGCACTTCTGAATACTGAGGTATTTTGGTTAAAGCAATAACATAACAAATTCACAACTGAAGAACTGCTAATTAGAGGTCGATAACACACACCCATTATCGTTTAGGCTTAAAAGAAACGCGAACCCCAAAAAACGTTAAGTTCAAAGGCTACAATGACAAGGCGAGAAACCATCGAGTCAGTAACCACCAATAAAACACCACCGCCGCTTCTGTCACGTCTGTCGCAGCGGAATGTGTCGAATCGTGTTTTGCAATGGCAGGTCTCGCTATCAGGCACCTTTGCTAGAAACTCATGTCTCAGTGACAGCGATGTTGTCAGCATCGCATGAATCGACACGTGAGCACAGTTCGTCAAAGTTTACGGATTAGACTGCAAATATTTGTAAATAAAACGGAAACATATGAAAATTGCCGACCCGCTTTTCTGCCCTTACAGATGGTTAGGTCGACATAGAAGAAGGAGACAATGAAGCTTGGAATGGGGTATCGCAGAACAAACTTGGCAACGACTCATGACTACGTCGTAAATACATACTTTGATTTTATTGTACACAAAACACATGTCAATAAGAAAAATGTTTTGTTATAACTTAGCTTAAACGCGTTTTGCCATGCTCCGGTAGTTTGCGTCGAGTAAGTTTGCTCGTTTGCGAGTGTGTTTTTCACAAACAAAGAAACTATCTCGTTAGAGGCGTGTACACTCTCCAGCAATATGAACGACCCACTGGGAGCGCGTGGCCGAGGCGGTGGCTGTCGGGGCGCTGCAGCGCTCCAGGCAATTCCATTCTGCTTCGAGGGAAGGACGCTCACTCGCGGACTCGGCTAAAGCGCAGCGCGCTTATCAGATTGTGCTGAGCCCCGAGTAGAGCGTCACTCCCCTCGAAGCAGAATGGAATTGCCCGGAGCGCTTGCAGCGCCCCCGACAGCCACCGCCTCGTCACACGCTCCCAGTGGGTCGTTCATATTGCCGGAGACTGTACCTCTTGACGGAGCAATGCATTTTCCGCTTTCAATCGCGCAAATTGTCGACGAGTTCTTCGAGCACTGCTTGAATGTCTTTTTTCTTCGATGGGGGAGTGGCGTTCCAATCTTTCTCAGTGCCGGGTGCAGCGTGACTTGGCGTCGTTTGAGGCGTAAGCTCACCGCCCTCTTGACTCGTTCGCTTGGTGCATTTTGAGCATTTGTATCGGCTTGGCCCCTTTTTCCATCAGCAGGTCGTAGTCTTCGTTGACGATGTCGACGCATTTGCAGTGAAAATAAATCGAGCACACACAGCATGCGATCTTTCTGTCGATGGTGAAAACCCGCGGAGCAGCTGCCGCATGTCCTTCGACTCCGGCGCCATCTTGCAAGATCGTCTTCATGTTCCGCGGAGCGCGGAACATGAAGGCGCGTAGACCTTCATGTTCCGCTCTCCGGTGAAACTTGGCTCGCTCACCGATGATGGACGGCTTGGGTGACAGGTGGTCGCCGAGGGCCTTCTTGAGGTACTCGAAGCTCTTCGTTGAAGGCAGCTTCGGAGCAGTCAGGGACTTCAGTAGCGCGTAGGTCTTCGGACCGATGATGCTGAGGAAGGCGTGAACTTTGTCGCTCTCTGGAACTCCGTTGACGATCAGGAACGACGTTAACCTTTCGTCGTAAGAAGCCCAGTCGCTGGAAGACTCGTCGAACGGTTCCAGATAACCCATTCGACCGGCGAAGTGCGTCCCGGCTTCTTCGCTCATGATGGCTGTCGATGCTACGTCCGCCCCTGCGGAAGCACCTGCTTTTCTCGGCCGACGGTCCTTATCCCATCCTCGTCGCCAGTTGTTGTGTGTCGGCCAGAAGCGAGGAACAAGCAGGTTTCCAAGGCGAAAGGACAAGTTTATTCCATCATGCTCATGGATGGGTGGTAACTGAGCGAAGAGCGCGGTAGCCAGCGGAGCACCGCTTTTTATCAGTTAGTGGCGCATGCGCCGTACTACGATATTCTGTTATCGGCGGCGCGCACCCAACATGGCACATTGGTCAATGAGAGAGTGCTCTAAATTGGTAAACAACCGATATCATATAGCTTTCTCGATTCCTGCATCTGTGAATCTCGCGGTGATTTGAAAACATCTGGGAGTACTACAGTTCTGCAAAAACACTTCGCGTAATGGTGTTGTCATGTCTTCACAGCTGTAACATTGTGAATTATATCATTTTGCTAAACATTAAAACAATATTTAAGTTCAAGTGAAATATTCAGAGCGATGAACCGTCATCTAAAAGGTTGCAGAGCTGTTCCTAATCAAAACTATGAGTAGATGTTTACCCTTTTGCATTTTTTACCCAACATTTCTTCCTGTTTTGCCTTATTCTTTGGAGGATACGAGTTGGCTCCCATTTTCTGATTCATACGGTATACGGGGTTCGATGATCTCTAGTAGGAGGTATTATTTGTAAAGAAAAGTAACTGTGGAAGCATCTGTTAATTCCATAATTTCTCATCGCGCTGGACAACTTCTATATGGGTGTCGCCTGAAGTCCATACTATACTCCGTTTCTACCTTACGTTGTACCGCAGACAAGGCTAGAAGCGCAAGCTCATAGCGTTGGGAGCTACTCTTTAAGCGCGAGAGCTTGTGCCGCCGACATGTGCCCTAGAGCAAGGCGCTCGCGCTGCTAGCCTTTCCTGCGGTACATCATAAGGTGAAACAGAGTATAGGAGAACGCAGTACCTCCTCTTCGAAATGTTCAATTGTCCTCGAATCTGGTAAAAAATTGTGTCGTTTGTTTAAGCACAGCTTTGAGTCTGGTCCAAAATGAAGGCAGAAATCTTTGCGTGCTTTCGACACTTCAAATAGTGCTTCCTCGCTGTCGGGGCACTTCACTTCAGTGAGTCCATCGTCTCCAATCAATCCGTCGGGAGAAGCCGGAAGATTTCCATGTTTTATGCCCCAAATGAACCGCATATTTCTACAACGTTTCTTTTATGTGTTTTGCTTGTATTTCCGAATTTATTTCAGTTCATTTTCTTGACCACTCTTCATGGCGGGGTGTCAGGAGAGGTGACGAGTAGAGAAGGCGACGAACCAGTTTGCCGCAGAGCGTTATTGGTGAGCACTTGCGTGCGTTACCGAACATGGACGCTGTCAGGCGATCTCTTCTTTCGAGAGCCCACCTTTCATTCACAGGTTGCCCGAGCTTTGCTCTTTCTGGAGCTCATGTTGTTGAGTGCCGGTGACTTCAAACATGGCAAGTTTTCTTTGAAGCTTTGCTTGACTTTCTTCTTCAGAAAGAATCTGGTTGAGGCTGTTCAGCATTAGGTCCATAACGTCTGTCCCCATACGGTGTGCTCTCCTTGGATTTCCCTCGAGGAGTTGAGAGTGATGCCTTGGATGATGCGGCGGCCAGACGTTTTCTCTTCATATTTGGAAGGTGCCATTTCAGGTACCTTTGAAGTACAGTTCGAGGTTCCGATACACCGTGTTTGGTGCGATCCTCTTCGCTCGTGGTTTACGCGCTTTCCTCCAGAAAAGTTTGAGACTACAGGCATGTAGTTTTCCGCCACATTACTGACAGAATTCTTAATAAGCAAAGTAGCTTTGCCTGCGAGACTATTCGTTGTCCCCATCAGATCTGTTTGTAGCGTGTACGGGAGATCTTCAAGTGTAATTGATGTTTGGTTTGCTGCTAATGCTGTTGACAGTATTGAGGAGAGCGGTTGCTATGCGTTTCAAATACGTGTCTTGGCCCATTTCGCAGATTGCTGGGGAGCTCTTGACTTGTCTTCTTGAGTACATCGGATGCAGAGACAGCTCACTTTGCCGCGGTAGCTATTCTTTCAATTTTTACATTTCTCATATTCTTTGCGTGACTTGCTCCTGAGCTCCGAATGCCGTAGATGGACTTGGTGTAGTTCTTATTAGAATGGTTAACGCTAGCCACATTTGCTATCCTTCTTCCATAGTCAACACTGGTTTTGAGGGACTTATCGACGTTGAATTTTCATTCCCTACAACTATTTTGTATTCTTAGCCATGCGTCACGCGGCTTTTTAGAGTCCGTCGGCGATTATATCAAACTTCATTGCAGTTGAAGGCCCGTCTCAAATTTTAAAGCAGGCGTGATAGCATGGAGTCTCGCTCTTGCTCATGCTATAAATTGCAAGTACAGCAATACTTGTTACGAACATAGAGGTATAGCAATATTTTTGTTCGTGAGCGAATGATTACAGCAACACCCTGAGTTTGACGTGTATCGGTGGCCGTACCTGCGGTGGGCTCATCCACAATCCACGACGACAGTCTTGCTTCAACGGCCCTCATGGAGCTGCTGAATCAGAACTGAGCCATGCGGCTCAGTTCTCGCTTCAGCGGCTCCATGAGGGCTTCAGGTACCCTACGGGTGGGTTGGACGACCGGCACTGTGGCTTCCTTGAAAGAAATGCTGTATGGACGTTGTATTTTCCTATGCCTTCGAACGGTGCTGAAAATTCTCGCTGAACTTGTGATTGAGTATCACGTGGTGGTGGCGATCTCGTGCACACGGTTCACCAAGCCTAACTCTTCACAGGTAGGCAATCCTAGAAGTGCACGCCTGTTCTTCTTGACGACAAAAACTCGGCAGAAACAACTTTTTCTTGGAACTTGAGCACGAGTGTGGCTTTTCCAAGGTGGCCGATAGCGCTGCCGTTGCAGCTTTGTAACCACTGCCGTACTTGGTATCAGGTGCTGCCTGTAGTTGGCGCTTCGGAAGAGTCACAGCGGGAGAAGATGGACTTGGGAGCCGGTGTCTACCTTGAACTGTACAGGCACCTTTTCAATCATCACCTTGATCAACCAGTCTTTCTCGGCGATTTTCCCGAGTCGCCGACCTGGAGTGCTCGAAGTTATCTTCTGAAGGTATTTCAACTTCCTCCACTCGCCGTCTGCTTTGCTCATCTTGAGGCTTGGCGTCACAACATATCGCGAAATGGTGTTTCTTTCCGCACAAATTGCATGTCTTGCCGAAAGCTGGGCATCGGCGTGGTGCGTGAAAGCAGGCAGGAATTATCATAAGAATGAAGGAGCCCTCAGACTGGGTAAGCCCCTAATCTTGATGAAAAGAAGAACGGCAGATTTAGGGTATGCATGGGCCCACGAAGAATCAATGAGTGTCTGAGACGCGAGCATTTCGAAATGCCGAGAAGGGAAGATATACAAGCTGAGCTGGCTGGCGCCAAAGTGTTTTCGAAGCTTGATGCGCGAGCAGTACTTACAAAATCCCGTTGACTGACGAAACATCGCGAGTTTGCACATTTGGCACCCCTTTTGGACGATACCGATTTTTGAGGTGGCCTTTTGGATTGGCTTCTGCGCCAGAGGTTATCCAGCGTGTGATGTCTGAAATTTTTGAAGGACTGATTGAAGGGGGTACGTCTTTACATTGATGACGTGCTGGTCTGGGGAGCTACGCAACAGGAGCGCGATGATCGGCTGCGATCAGCTCTGCAAGCTGCACACAGCGCAGGCCTGAAGCAAAACTCAAAGAAATGCAAGTTTGGAATTCCAGAAGTAATTCTCCTTGGGCATGTAGTGAGCAAAGAGGGTATCAGGCCTGATCCGAGTCTTTTAGAAAATATTGTGAAGATGGATGCACCCACAAACAAGAAAGCTCTCCAGTGCATGCTTGGCGTTCTAAATTACTTTGGAAAATACTTAAAGAGATTATCCGAACGTACAGCAAATCTTAGACAACTTCTTCGCGAAGATGTACTTTTCGAGTGGACAGCGGCTCATGACAGTGAGTGGAAGCAATTAAAACTCATGCTGACCAGTGCTCCAGTCCTCGCACTTTTTGACCCTAGTAGACCCACAAAACTGTCGGCTGACGCGTCTACAGATGGACTCGGAGCGGCCTTATTGCAGCTGTACGACAAGTCGTGGCGCCCTGTAGCGTATGCCTCCCGATCACTCTCGGACAGCGAATCACGATACTCTCAGATTGAGAAGGAGGCGCTTGGGCTGGTATTTGGATGTGAGAGGTTTCACCACCTCACATATGGTAGACAGATACTTCTCGAGACTGATCACAGCCCGTTGGTCGCTTTATAAAAAAAAAAAGACTGGGGGATGTTTCCCTCGCCTACAACGTTTCTTTTTGAGACTGATGAGGTACGACTTCACGCTACAGTTTCTACCTGGCAGAAAGCTTGTGCTAGCTGACGCTTTGTCAAGAGCTGGGCAGCCTGGTTCTCAACACAAGCAATGCTTGGAGGATGTTGAAGTACACGCTGTGGGAATGCTTGCCGCACTTGTGAGCGAGACAACACAGGACAGACTCAGGACTGAAACACAGAGGGACCCTGAGTTACAACACGTCCTTCACTGTCTAGAAAACGGGTACCCACTGCAAGGCAACTTCAGCTCACTAGACCCTGAACTGTCGGTGGTCAACGGAATCATTCTTAAAGGAACGAGGGTGGTGATCCCTTCGTCACTTCGGCGAGTTATGTTAGCTCGGGTCCACCAAGGGCACTTAGGTGTAAACAAATGTAAAGAAAGGGGACGCCAACTCATGTTTTGGCCCAAAATGGCGCAGGACATTCACACCTTTGTTGCGGAATGCGCGACATGTAAGAAGTTTGCATATCAGCAACCGCGCGAACCACTAATGATGCGCGAGCCCCCTCCTTACGCATGGTATCGTGTTGGCATTGACTTGTTTGCCTATGGAGGATACTCTTATTTAGTGGCGTTTGACGCTTATTCAAACTACCCAGAGGTTGAAAGACTCCAGGACACCTGTTCGCAAACCATCATCCGGACATTGTCATGTTGGTTCGCAAGGCACGGCATTCCAATAGAAGTTTGCTCAGATAACGGGCCACAATTTTCATCTTCCGAGTTTAAACGGTTTTCCAGGGTTTATGACTTCCATCACGTGACATCAAGCCCCCACTTTCCTCAATCCAATGGTCTTGCTGAAAAAGGGGTACAAATTGCAAAGAGAATTTTAAAGAAATGTGATGACGCAGGGGATGATTTTTTTTCTCGGTCTCTTGAACTATCGGTGTTCTCCTTTGATAGGAGGACAGTCTCCGGGAGAGTTGCTGTATGGAAGAAAACTGCGAGCACAACTTCCTGATTTCTCATCGCACCCGAGGAAACCTGTGTGCAAGAGGCAACAAAACAAGCCTGGAACGTCGCTGAAGGACCTGAAGAGCGGTGACGTTGTCCGCGTGCGAGGAAAAGGCGGTTGGTTCGAGAAAGCGAGGGTAACAAATTGTGCCGGGCCACGCTCCTACACTGTCCAGACAGAGCGGAACAGGATCTACAGGAGAAACCGCCGTCATTTGGTGAAAACGTCGGAGACATTCAATGATTGCCTGGATGAAGATGCAGCTTCACCGCAGCAGCACTCCGACGCCCACGACAATCCGCAGCCTTTACAGACTTCGCTGCCTCCGCACCCCTCGCAGTCTCCACAGCTTCCACAACCGCACAGTAACCCAGATACAGACCAGTGTTTCACACATCCATCCCCAGCATCCGGTGAAACTTTGACAGATGAGGCTCCAGCACTGAGAAGATCATCACGAAGCAGACACGCACCACGTCGACTAACCTACGAAAAAAAACATTTGAACAGTTTCCATAGTTACTTTTGTGTGTTTATTTTTTATTTAGTGCTATCCGCATTCTTTGTGTGTTATGTTATTTTCGTACTTATTCTGTTTGTATTTCTTTTCTTTAAAGACGTTGAGCGGCCTACATGCAACGTTTCATCCATGACAGAAACCGCAGTTCTTGAGTTACTACCACGTCTCATAGCCCCTACTCGTCCCTCAGTCGTGGCCGAGTGGTTAAGGCGATGGACTAGAAATCCATTAGGGTCTCCCCGCACAGGCTCGAATCCTGTCGACTGCGCAAACATTTTTTTTTTCTTTTTATGTGAGCACGGACGCCGGACGAGCGGACGGACCGACGGACGGACAAGGCTAGACCCAGGGAGCTTCGCCCCTAAGAAATCAAGATGCATGTTCTGATCTGCAGATTTTTGGTCAGTGCCTCGCAAAAGATCGGCCAGCAGGTTCAGGGTGAAAGTCACGGCCTAGGGGACGACCGCGGCTGTTTTATTGATGTGGACCAGGGATGTCGATTTCTAAGTATGGCAGGAACGGTCCTCTTAGTTTTCCGGCTTTCGTCACCATTGTGTTGTAAGGAAGACTAGAACGCCTCGTGGCGCCGTCTTACATTCATCGTCGAACCACCCAGTGTCCCTGAGCTCAGGCGCTCCTGCTCCCCGTTGCTCTCATATTGTTTGTTTTATTGAACATATATATTTCAGCAAATGTTGAAGTACTCGGTTTTCATCAAAACCAGCCAATAAATGTTTATTCACATCAACAAAATCTTTTTTTCTAATGAAGTTTATCAAACAGATTTATAGAGATTTAAATATTGCTTCTGAATTTTACCAAAGTAATTCGAATGGTGTCAGCCTATACGTTTTTCTATTTTACAATATGAGCCTCGTGAAGCAAATTTATTTGTAGTGAAAGCGTGCTTGACAAAGATGTCTCTGTTCAGATATATCCGACAAGTGAGCCTTATATTAAAGGTTGGAAATATTTAGATGTTAAGAAGAATGTTTGCCGATGTGGCAAAAGTTTGCCATTCCGCTACCAAAATTTAGGTGACTGTGTGCTATTTTTGTTCACCGATTATTTTGGAATCAGTTGAAAAGCGTCGACAACTTTAGTATATGTATGTATACACATATTCTATTATTTATTTCTTCTTACGATGCAGGTTGTATGGATGACCACAGCGCGGAGAAAAGATTTGCGCTCCTCTGCGACCGGAATAAATATGCCAGCAAAAGCGATGGCGTTAGCTGAGTCCGCAGCAACGCCTGCCATCAGTTGGCTCGAATCTCAGGGGAAAGCGGGCGCTGACAGATCCATGTAGACGCGTCGGATTTGGGGCGCAAATGCGCGGGACACTTAAGGTTCCTGGCCGCATCCTAAACGAAGATACAAATTTCCCGCATGGTCGAGGGTCCGCGGTTCCGGAGGAATTGTATTTCTTGAGTCCATTAGCGTCGGGCCTTGCCGCAGAAGCGTCGAATATACTAATGATGAGGGATGTTTGACATCTGCCCCGAAAAATTAAGTGCACACATTGAAATATATAGAAGGTTATTCGGTTTCCTAAAACAAATGCAAACAATCTATACGAAGCATCAAATTATATCGTTTATGTTTGTGAACCATCTATAGTTTTCCCAACAACGTAAGGAACGCACATGGTTTGTGGCTGTTGGTTTCAGCGTGTACATTGCTTTCTTTTAGGACAATAAGCAAATTCATAAAAAGAGCAATTTTGTGGTAGAAATTTAGCGCAATCTAACATATAAATGTGTGCTGTCAAATGGTGCTTTTACAGCTCATCACGAGAATTGTCTCACATTGAACGAAAATTCATTAGCCATAGTTCTATGTTGTGATAAGGAGAATGGTAAGCTTTCCCTAGAAGAGGGTGTTGTTTTCCGTCTTCCTGTATCATTATTCTGTTAACATCAAAATGTGGAGATTAGTCACGCACCAGATGAGACCTGGTCTCAGTCAGAAGGAAAGGTAATTTCACTGTGCAATGAAAAGCTTGGAATAGAACATGAGCCCTTACATATCGATCGAACACGTCACATTCGTCGCTACGCCCCTAGCAAAACAGGTCCCCTAATTGTTAAATTTGCTGTGGGTAGAGTGCGGCAGCGGCTCTTATCCTCCCTGACTTGGCTAAAAGGTACGCCTTTCTCGATAGCAGAGGACTTCTCGCTATCCTCGTACTGCACGCAGCAAGCTAATCGAAACTGGAAAGTCAAAAGCAGCTCCTTTTAAAATTTCTTTCAGCGAACTTTTACTAAACGGACGATGTTACATGTATGACCAACCTGACGACAGTATATTTACATGTTCGATTTAACAATCAGCTAGTAGTGCTAGAGCACATAAAACTCCTGAAATTAGCGCACAAACAGTTCGTATGAAAACAGTGCAACTACAAGCTAGTAATTCCAATGATACCAACACATTGTTCGTTTTGTACACGCATATTAGAAGTCGAATGCCAAAGCGTGACGACCTGAATTAGTTGTTTGATGTCATGAATGTAAGCATTATCGCACTAACTGAACCCTTGCTTGCGAAGCAAATACATTATAGTTACATTTGAACAAAGTTATTGTTTGCGCGAGAATGAGGCAAGCACATATGTCCCTGTATGCTGTGTGTTAACATTACTTTCGTTCATGTTGAGTCCTCAAATAATGTACAAAAATCTACAAATGCTCAATATGAAAAAATATCGTACAAAGTAAACGGTATTTGTACATGCTCCCAACACGAAGGATTCTAAATTGTGTAAACAAAGGTTCTTTGTTGTCTGTACACGAAACATCAGCAAAATAGGGTACTACTTTTTTAAGCAGTATTACATTTTGAAGGTTGTTATTTTAGATGTAGCCGACAAGAGATAGGAATAGTTTAAATGAGACTGAAATAGAGCATGGCAAATTTCTAGCTTAATATTGGGGTAAAACACTCCGACAACAAACGACAATACCGAAAATTTGAGAAAGTTCACCAACTAGATATTTGACGGGAAAAGTTCCACATCAAGTTCTTCGAAAAGTACACCTAGAGTTTTATGTTTATCTACTTGTTCAATTTCCAAAGTGCCCGAGTTGGATATTATGATTTTGCGAGATTGGTTAATTGGCAGCCCTGAATAAAATAGCCTTCGATTTTGTTGCGTTTACGTATAAGCTTGATTTAGCTCAGACAACTTAGAAAACTTTTTAGAACAGAGTGTGCTTCGCATATTACAACATTAGCATCATCACCAGAGAAAAACAGGCGTGTGTCGTCTCCATATTTAATAAACAGCGCTTCATTATCAATATTCACAATATCATCAATGAAGACATGAAACAGAAGAGGTCCTAACATAATGCCGCGCGCAAAGCTTGCAAAGTAGGCAGCGAGCGCGTGGCCTAACGGTTATAGCGCCTGCCTCCCACGCGAAAAGCCAGGGTTCGATTCCTGGCCGCGGGGACGCCTTTTTGTTGACATCTAATGTAATGTTCTGGTAAATTCGAGAACTCTGTTGTATGTTCGAGGTTAGAATGTTCTATGCGCGAACCTTCTACGCCGATTGTTCGAGAAGCCCACGCGTGTACAAAGGGGCTCCGCGTGGCGAGCCGCAGTCAGTCTCGCCCCAGCGTTCGATCCAGCTGTTTCGCCGACTCGACGCACGCGACGCTCTGTTGTTATCTTCTGTTCCCTTTTTATTTTTGGCACAAGTTCGCCACATTAAACGTTTATTTCTTCCAGTTTATTTATTGATCTTCTTGGTCACTACCCGTGACATTTTGGTGGAGGTGCGGGGTACCGCATGCCCCTGCCGCGTACCCCTCCGAGGGCCCGCAGTGCAAGTCCGACGCCAAGCCCAGGAAGAACCAACGAAGGCACTACCGAGATCCGGTTCAGTCGTCGCACCCAAGGCCTACACCCGGAATTCGGACTTCTGCCGCCCAGGACCAAGCAGCCAACGAGGCCGACGATGGCAAACCAGTCGCCGACCCCCGCCGCTCCTGCCGTCGTCTACCTGCCCGCCGCTCCTCGTACGCCGACTCCCTTCCACGGCGAGATCCACGAAGATGTCGAAGACTGGATCAAGCACTACGAGCGTGTGGCGCGCCACAACGGATGGACTGCGGAGCAGTGCCTCCAGAACCTCTACTTTTCGCTGGAGGGTACTGCGAGGCATTGGTTTGAGAATCACGAGGCTTCGCTTACGTCGTGGGACATCTGTGTGGCAGAGTTGCAGCGGACGTTCGCTACCCTACACCGACGGGAGAAGGCAGAAGATCTCCTCCGAATTCGAACGCAGGGCCCCGACGAAAGCGTCACAAGCTTCGTAGAAGATGTCCTCCGCCTGAGCGCCCGTGCCGACCCACGAGCCACAGACGACAAGAAGCTGCAGGTCCTCATGCGCGGGGTGAGAGACGACATCTTCGGAGGCCTCGTCCGCAACCCGCCGGCAACCGTCGACGCCTTCGTCACCGAGGCAACCAACATCGAGCGCGCGCTGCAAGCGCGCGCTTCCACTACCAGCGACATCAAGGCGTCGCGGCTCCCACGCTGCTTAACGTCGAAAACACTACGGGTACGCCGGACATCCGGGAAATTATCCGGGAGGTCGTCCGGGAGGAACTGCGAAGGTTGCTGCCAACTGCCAGTCGTCCGCCAGCCCTTTCCATCACCGAGGCCGTCCGAGAAGAAGTGCATCGGGCGCTCCAACCAGAGGTTCCCGTCACCGCGGTGGCACCGGCGGAACCGACGTTGAGCTACGCCGCGATGGCCCGACGACCTCCGCAAGCTAATCGCCAAGCCACGGTGCCACCCCGGCGAGATACACCGATGCCGTTGTATCCTCGTCGCCCGGAAGGAGAAGTCCAGCATGTCCGTCCGGAACAACTATCGCCGAGGAAAACCGATGTGTGGAGGACGGCCGATCGACGCCCGTTGTGCTACCACTGCGGGGAAGCTGACCATGTGTACCGCCGATGCCCATACCGACGACTCGGGCTGCGCGGGTTCCACCCGAACGACCCGCGCCCCCGTCATGGTGAACGTCCCAGCGAGATCGACGAGTACCTGCGACGACCCCAGTCCCCCGAGCCTGCGTCCCGCCGAGAGTTCCGGTCGCCGTCGCCGCGACGTCCAGCTTCGCCGATGCACCGACCCCGACGTGAAAGCCTGTCGCCCATCGCTCCTCGCCGGGGAAACTAGGCGCGGCAACCCCTGGAGGTGGAGTTGCCGAAGACGACCGACGTAAAGAGCCTCCAAGAACGACGGAGCGCTCCCACTCTCCCGACGCTACGCATCACAACGACGCTCTTGCATCGGTGTCCAACAGCCTAAACGTTATTATCGACGGCCACGACGCATCGGCACTCGTGGACACCGGAGCAGACTACTCAGTCATGAGTGGGAGGCTCTCTCGCCGCCTGCGAAAAGTTACGACGCCCTGGGGAGGACCACAAATTCGAACCGCCGGAGGACACCTCATCACGCCTGTCGGAAGTTGCACTGCTCGCGTCGAAATTCACGGCGAAACGTGCCCTGTGAAATTCGTCGTTCTACAAGACTGCTCTAGAGATGTCATTCTCGGCATGGACTTTCTGTGTGAATACGGCGCCGTCATCGACCTGGGTGAGAACAGATTGACGCTGCGGAAGCCTGTTCCGCCTTCAGAGAAACCCCAAACAGCGTCAGCCGCCGTCCGAGTCGCCGCCGACCATGTGAACCTGCCGCCGCGATCAAGTGTTTTCGTACCCGTCGTGACCAATACAGCTACCTGCGGCGAAGTTGTCCTGGAAGGCAACCTTCAATTGCTCCTCGGGAGAGGAATCGGCGTTGCAAGAGGAGTGGCCGAACTTCAGGATGGACGCACCGTGGTGCTCGTGACGAACTTCCGACAAGAAACACAACACCTCACGAGAGGTGCCGCTGTGGGCCACGTCGAGGAACTTCAAAACTCCGCCGAAATCGCCGCGATCGCTGACGAATCATCGCCACCTCAGCTAGAGATTGCACCGCCAGCGCAGCTCGACATCGACCCGAAGCTTCCAGGCCCGAAACGACGACAGCTGACTGACCTCCTCGCCGAATACAGCGACTGCTTCGCGAAGTCGTCGAAGGTGCGCCAAACCGCCGTTGCGAAGCATCGCATCGTTACCGAGGACGACGCGCTCCCTGTGCACCGATCGCCGTACAGAGTCTCCGTAAAAGAAAGGGAGGTCATTCAAGAGCAAGTGCAAGAAATGCTGAACGACGACATCATCCAGCCTTCAAGCAGTCCGTGGGCCTCTCCAGTCGTGCTTGTCAAGAAGAAGGACGGAACGCTTAGGTTCTGCGTGGACTACCGGCAGCTGAACGCGGTGACGAAGAAAGACGTCTATCCACTCCCCCGCATTGACGACACGTTAGACCGGCTGCGCCACTCTCGATACTTTTCATCGATGGACCTGAAGAGCGGCTACTGGCAGATCGAAGTCGATGAGCGGGACCGAGAGAAGACAGCTTTCGTCACGCCGGATGGACTGTACGAGTTCAAGGTGATGCCCTTCGGCCTATGCACGGCGCCAGCCACTTTCCAGCGTGTCATGGACACTGTACTGGCAGGACTGAAGTGGCAGAGCTGTCTCGTCTACCTCGACGACGTCGTAGTGTTTTCAAGTGACTTCGACGAGCACTTGCGACGTCTCCGAGCTGTTCTCCAAGCCATAAAGACCGCCGGACTCACCCTCAAGCCGTCAAAGTGCCGGTTCGCCTATGATGAACTGAAATTCCTAGGTCACGTGGTTAGTAACGAAGGCGTTCGTCCAGACCCCGAGAAGACTCACGCCGTCGCGGCATTTCCGGCGCCCACAGACAAGAAGGCAGTGCGAAGATTCCTTGGTCTTTGTGCCTACTATCGACGCTTCGTTCGGGATTTCGCAAGGATTTCCGCACCGCTCACTAAACTCACGAAGGACGCCGAGAAGTTCGAATGGGCCGAGAAGCAGCAGCACGCATTCGACGAGCTGAAGCAACGACTCCAGACTCCTCCTGTTCTTGGACACTTCGATCAAAACGCGGAAACCGAGATTCATACGGACGCAAGTAACGAAGGACTTGGCGCGGTACTGGTTCAAGTGCAAGAAGGCACCGAGCGAGTCATCGCCTACGCAAGTCGAACACTGTCCAAAGCGGAGAGAAATTACTCCACGACTGAAAAGGAATGTCTTGCGGTCGTCTGGGCAATCACGAAGTTTCGCCCGTACTTGTACGGGAGCCCTTTCCGCGTTGTCACGGACCACCACTCGCTCTGCTGGCTTGCGAACTTAAAGGACCCGTCAGGACGTCTCGCTCGATGGAGTCTCCGACTGCAGGAGTTCAACATGACTGTAGTCTACAAGTCAGGCCGCAAGCACAGCGACGCCGATTGCCTGTCCAGAGCCCCTGTCGAGACATCTCCCGGTAGCAGCGACGACGATGACGACGAGTGTTTCCTAGGCGCAGTGAACACCGACGACATGGCGCGACGTCAAAGAGACGATCCTGAGTTGCGCGCGCTAATCGAGCACCTCGAAGGACGAGGGGGCACTGTACCCCGTGTCTTCTCGAGAGCCCTGCCGACTTTCGTCCTCCGACAAGGTGTACTTTACAAGGAGAACTTCGGAGACAACCGCACGCCGTGGCTGCTGGTAATCCCTACCGACCTTAGACCGGAGATCTTCCAAGCCTGCCACGACGACCCGACGTCCGGACACCTTGGTTACAGCCGTACGCTGGCCCGAATTCGTGAAAGGTATTACTGGCCCAAGCTGCCGAAGACCGTTCACTTCTATACACGGTCGTGCCACGAGTGCCAGCGACGCAAGAAACCGCCGACGAAGCCGGCAGGTCTCCTGCAGCCGATTGCTCCCCGAGCGCACCGTTCCAGCAGATCGGAATGGATCTGCTTGGTCCTTTCCCACCATCGACGCAAGGAAACAGATGGATTATCGTCGCCACAGACTATCTCACGCGTTACGCCGAAACGAAAGCACTTCCTGCAGGGACTGCTGTGGAAGTCGCCAAGTTTTTTATCGAGTCCATCGTCCTCCGGCACGGCGCCCCCGAAGTTCTGATCTCAGACCGAGGATCATCGTTCATGGCCCAGCTGACGCAAGAAATCCTTCGTCTCAGCCACACCAGCCATCGGCGCACCACTGCGTACCACCCCCAGACAAACGGGCTGACGGAGAGACTTAACAAGACCATCGCCGACATGATCTCTATGTACGTCGACGTGGAGCACAAGACATGGGACGAGGTGTTGCCGTACGTCACATTTGCCTACAACACGGCCGTGCAAGAGACCACCGGGGTGACACCCTTCCAACTGGTTCATGGTCGCAAAGTAACGACAATGCTGGACGCGATGTTACCCCACGAACCGGCTGTCGACGGAAGCGACGACGCCCAGGTGGTTGCCCAACGGGCAGAAGTCCGTCAGCTCGCCAGACTCCGGATTCAAGCCCAACAACGAATCGACACTGGCCGCTACAACCTTCGCCGTCGGGACGTCCACTTCCAGCCCGGAGACAGGGTATGGGTCTGGACTCCCATTCGTCGCCGTGGTCTCAGCGAGAAACTCCTGAAACGGTATTTCGGACCCTACAAAGTGCTTCGTCGACTCGGGGATCTGAACTACGAGGTGATGCCCGACGGAACACGGACTTCATCACGCCGCCCTCCACGACCAGAAGTTGTCCACGTCGTGCGCATGAAGCCGTACTACGCTCGATAGGACTGTGGACCTTATGTGTTCCAGATGACTCTTTAGTTTACCGTTATTTTTGTTTGTTTGTTTGTTTGTTTCCTATGTTTTATTTTGTGCTGCATCGAGGCGATGCACTTTGAAAGGGGGAGTAATGCCGCGCGCAAAGCTTGCAAAGTAGGCAGCGAGCGCGTGGCCTAACGGTTATAGCGCCTGCCTCCCACGCGAAAAGCCAGGGTTCGATTCCTGGCCGCGGGGACGCCTTTTTGTTGACATCTAATGTAATGTTCTGGTAAATTCGAGAACTCTGTTGTATGTTCGAGGTTAGAATGTTCTATGCGCGAACCTTCTACGCCGATTGTTCGAGAAGCCCACGCGTGTACAAAGGGGCTCCGCGTGGCGAGCCGCAGTCAGTCTCGCCCCAGCGTTCGATCCAGCTGTTTCGCCGACTCGACGCACGCGACGCTCTGTTGTTATCTTCTGTTCCCTTTTTATTTTTGGCACAAGTTCGCCACATTAAACGTTTATTTCTTCCAGATTTATTTATTGATCTTTTTGGTCACTACCCGTGACAATACTTCCTTGCGGTTCGCCTTGCTGTGTATTTCTAAAAAATAGCAATTACCATCAATAACAACACACTGTTTCGGATGTTGTAAATATGATTTCATTTAAGCAAGCGGTACACCGCGGATGCAATAATGGCTTAATTTAGCAAGCAAAAGTTCCTGATTTAAGACATCAAATTTCTTACTAAAATTGATGAATACACCAAACGTACTGAGTCTCTTCCATGTGTTTTGTAATAGAATTTTCTTTTGAAATAACAACGCAGCTTCAGTTGACTTACCTTTTCGAAAACTAAATGGATTGTCTGTTAACACACAATGTTCTACAAGAAAGCTATCGAGGCATGTAAGAATAATTTTCTCGAGTGCTTTAGAAAGAACAGGCAGCACGAATATAGATCTATAGTTTTTACCATGTTTTTTATTACCACATTTGTATATGACTGAAACTTCATATGACTAATAATGATAAGTTGTATATATGCTCTATGCATGGACCAATAACGTCCATTACAAATTTAACTGGTTTTATTTCCAGCTTGCCCATATCACTACCCTTACTGTTTCTGAGACCTAACAATGTATTAACTAATTCTTTCTCATCGCTGGGGTTCAAGAAAGTATTATCTATGTGACTGATGTAATGAATGGCACTGTCGTCGTAGGCAGCACTCTGTGCATCTGTAAAGTGGGCGTTAAAACAATCTGCAAGACACGCTCCCGACATATATCGATTTTCTTGGGTTAAATTCTCCTATTCTAGAAGATATTTTATTGCGATTCAGAAATTAATTTATCACTTTCCAAACAACCTCAGGGCGGTGTTTTGTGGCGTCAAAGAATTTTTGCTTATAGTATGACGATTTTGCTTTTCTTAGTTCGGACGTTCATTCGTTCCTAAGTTTCTTCAAACGTAATTTCTTGAAGTTACAAACTCCATATGTAAGCGATTTTTCTTTTCCATCATTTTTATATGCGGAGGGGTTGCCTACGGTTTCCTTATCTTCCTATTTACAGTTACTGTTTTGGCTGGAAAATGCAAGTCATAAAGCTCTTTGAAAAGGTATACGAATTCGTTTTACGATGCATCCGTATCTACCATAGAGCAAATAGGGGTCGAATCACAGTTTAATTCCGCGTCCCTATATGCTAGTAGAAAATCATCTGACGTTTTCCGAAAGCTGGTGGTAGCCTTCGAAATCTCTTTCCGCTTTTCGTGATTATATAAAGAAACAAGTTGGAATATGATCTCCGATGCTGCTGCTAATGGTTCCAGCGACTTTGACTTTAGTAGAAGTATTGGTAATAAAAAAATGACCGCATCTCCACGTGGTGAATGATATTGATTGGGGCGAAGCTCTGGTGGTGCTGATGATACTGATTTTATTTTTTTTTGTAGTGCTGATGGTGCTGATTTTTATTTTATTGCTCATAGGTAGTGCTGAGTTCCGGGTTGCGTTTCGACTTCATTAGTACTGCATATGGTTAGTGAAATGCAGAGCCAGTGTTTCCTCCAGCGGATCAGCTTAGATCCGCTAGAAGCCGTGGGAACGCATCTCCACCGCTTAAGTCAACGGTCCATGTGAGAAAGAGAATGTGTGGTATGGAATGTGGTTATATACGCATTTGAGCATTTGACCGCAGCGCCCTCTCCTGCATAGACGTTGAGCGGCTACATGCAACGTTTCATCCATGACAAAAATCCCAGCTCTTGAGTTACTACCACATATCAGAGCCCCTACTCGTCCCGCAGTCGTCGCCGAGGGGTTAAGGCAATGGACTAGAAATTCATTGGGGTCTCCCCGCACAGGATCGAATCCTGTGGACTGCGCACACATTTCATATTTTAATGTGAGCACGGACGCCGGACAGACGGACGGACGGACAAGGCTAGACCCTAAGGAGCTTCGCCCCTAAAATATAAATTTAATTTTATGTGTATAATGAGACTCTAGTCCCAGATGGGATAAGGTTTTGAAAGCCTGCAGAGTTTAGCGTAGTAGTGTGCGTTAATTCTTGCCTGAATAGAATCCTCTAATATATTTACATTAAAATCACCACCTAGGACCAAACGATAGCTATTTACAGAAACGTAATCCAAGAACTCTTCAAGAGAAAAACGAAAATGCAGAAAATCTGCCGAATGTGGAAGATACAAAACAGTAACAATACTGTTTCCACATTTTAGACCCAATAGTTCATGATCACATGTAACTTGAGGAAACGTTTCCATCAACTCATATTTAATATAACTTTTTACGTAAAAAGCGACACCACCATCACGTCGGTCTTTGCGGTTTGAAAATAAATGTTTGTAACATGGTATGATAAGCCCCTCAGCGTCCTGCTGGTACCACGTTTAAAATAAACCCGACACTGATCTAGAAAGGATATTATAGAGTAATGATTATTTATTGCCGAACGAGCGTTTAAGTGAAAGACGTTAGCACAATCTTAAAAACATAAACACTGATTCAGGTTTTCGGGCAAAACAAGATCTGAGTATTCCATTGAAAGGAAAAAGGAACAGTAAAGCTACAAATATAACTTAACGAATCTTTTCAACGTATTCTTAACTGATAATTTGAACTGCGGCGTGTTTACCACTTGACGAGCGAAAATCCTGCCGTTTCTCACCCACACATAACTCCCGTTACATCAATGTTTTTCTTCAATCGCTTTGCCAAGAACACGCTTCAGTGTTCGGCAGCGATGTTCATTAACACATATGGGCGCGCCCGTGTCAAGACCAAAATCCAGATTTGAGAGGCTCTTCTTTTTTCCTTATCAAGAACAGCGTCACGCTTCCCACGGTTCACAAACTGCACAATGATGTTACTTATTTCTGCGTCCCGTGCCGGCACGCATAACAATTAGTCGGGTAATTCCATAAGATTCGTCAATTAATTTTTTATTAATGCAAATAGACATATTGGTCCAATTGGAAACTTGCTCAGCGTCATCGAAAGCCACTATATCAGTAATTATCAGAAATGCTTTGAGCGCGTGAGAAGCGTAGTAGTGTACTAAGTTTACCACTCGTGGAGCACGTAAGCACGTACAAGGCTGGGGCTGGATAAGAGACGGAATAATCGCTCGGGCGCCTTACCGAAGCTGCTAGCCTTGTACGTGCTCCACGAGTGGTAAACTTAGTACACTACTACGCTTCTCACGCGCTCAACGAATTACTGATTTAGTGGTTTTCGATGACACTGAGCAAGTTTCTAATTGGAACTGTATGTATATTTTTACTAATTAAAAGTTGATTAACGAACTTTAATTAACTAGCCAACTTATCGCAAAGGTTAGCCACGTACATAATGTCCGCCTGGTCGTATAACTCACTCGCACAAATCGCATAAGTGTAGCTTTCATGTTTTTTTAAACAAATATGTAATACTAAACAAAAAAACGCCCTGTAATGTATATATATATATGGGTGGTTTAATCTCAAATCGTGCAGGCAAAAAGGGTCGAATTTTTAATTTCGCTGAAAAAAATATATGTTATGGCGTCGTCTCTAAAAACGCAGTAGCCACAAACGGCAAGTCCGTCGGATTTTTTTGTTCTCGACTTACGAATTTTAAAAAGAGGCCGCGGCGGAAAGTGGTGTTTTTCACATCCGTCGTGGGTCGGATGTTTCGCTCGATCTCCCGTCGGATTTTCAGTCCACATTATATTAACTTTTTTCAAGCACTCTGTGGGCACAGGTAAAAGGCTCTAATACCATGAAATAATTTTAGGCGTTTTGCTTTTTTTCTGTAAAAATGTCAAAACGCCCCCTCGGTCAATTGTTGACGAACTTTGACAATTAAATACTGGCGATCTACTTGGGTTACATCAATATTTTTTATGTCTATGGAGAGCCCAAAACACGCTCTTTATAGATATTATAAAATGATTTACCTGTATGAAATAGCCTTTGCGGGACGTTTACGTTAATGTTATGCGAAAAACCAAAAAGTACCAAATTTAAAATCGATTTTCTCAAAAAACCCATTTTTTATTTTTTTTATTTTTTGTTAAAATGTAGATATAATAGTTGTCTACTCGAAAAGCAAGTCGAGAAAGTGTATATTTGTTTGTATGTTTTATATTTAAGCATCAATATCGTACAAAAACGTGTTTTTACGGCTTGAAACGGACTTGCGAATTGCGCGTCTTCACAAACTTGGAAATATTTTTTACTTTTTTCAACGCACCCACATAAAATTGAAATACAGTAGTTCCACCCTGTTATATTTATTGATCATTTAATTTTTATTAAAGGCGGCAAGTTACATTAGAGCAGTTCGAGAAGCCTTCTTAACAGACCAGCAGGCGTCGTAATTTCAATGTATGAAATCGGCAGACGTCCTATTGATGTCGGGGCCTTCATTGGCCTACTGAACATCCTGCCCTTTCGGAACCAGCAGATGACCACGACCTTTCGCACTCGCTGTGTTAGATAGGACGGCCCGTGACAGTAAAGCGAGCGGCGCACCCTGTGTCGAGGAGTGAAATGGTACGAATGTGTCGTTGACGCGGCGAACAGTGACGGCCACCCAGGAGTAGTCAGTCCAGTGAGAGTGTTGCAGAAGGGAAAGCAAAGTAACTGTTGCCCGGGAGGATGAGAACACCATGGCCTTACAATATCGACGGCCAACAACAGTTCTGCCTGCCAAAACAACGCCGCGTGCGAGCTAAAACCGGCGGCGCTGGGACGAAAATCGCGCACGCACACGAAGATGGGCCAGTTTCGTTAGGGATGTGGGAAAATTTTGAAGTCAACCATCCGTGCACGCGTGAAGCGATACCGCGTATTTGCCCAAGCTTCGAACGCCCTATCCCAGAAATGGCCGTGCTCTGCAAAGTGGTTGTCCTGCGCTTGTCATCCGTGTTTTATTCTTTCAATTTTATGTACTCTATCTCCCTCCGCGGAAATCCGATAGCACCAAAGGGTTATCTCTTTTGGAAACAGCAAAGCCCGGAGACGGCATCAAAAACGAGCGTGTTAGCAAATATACTTGTGCCTATTCTGCCCGGAGACTAGTTGGGTCGAAGTCAGCCTCCTGGCAACTATAACCGTTTGTGAAGAGTGGTCTTCTCCTGAGGTAAAAAAGTTAGCGCCGGCTGACGTGCTTTTTTTTTTTTTTGAAAAAGGGAAGGGTTAAAGAAAAGGTTTGAGTAACTGCATGCAGTAACTACCTCGAAAGCTCCTCTCCCGATATAAAGCTCGAGGCATGTTACGTCTGGGTTACCTTCTTCGCGCACCGCTGCTCGTAACTATTCTTCACTTTGTTCCGCACAGCCACGACGGATGTGCGGAACAGAAGGTGAAGAATAGATTCGAGCATCATCTGGACGCCATCATCCTGCCAGGCTTCAGTGTCATGGGACTGACTCGGCGTCGGTCAGTTAAGACTTTTTTTTTTAACTTTTATTTCGTGTGTTTCTTCGCCCTGCTGAACTTTGTTTCTCGGGTGTGTTCTGCTGAACCTTTTTTTTTGTTTCGTTACTAACTATTTGTTGGCATTGTTTACTTGTTGGGTTTATTTCTTCATGGCGTAGTGGCCTGACGGTGTTGTAGAGAGCGTGTGTCGCCGCATTTGGCTTTGTCTTGTTTAGGGAATGCCCGGAGGAGTTGGTTTTTGTTCTTGCCGTGTGCGGCTGAGTTTTTCTGTCTTAATTAACTTTTTTTTCCTTTACGTGTCGTTGACTTCTTTGTCTGACCAGGCGTTGGACCTATCGCCTTGCCACGGCTCGAACCTAAATCTT